>CM042085.1:25982040-26009210 GCA_023512835.1 Taxillus chinensis | reverse complement strand
CCTTAACCCCTCACCCAGAAGCGTTAACCCATGGCCAATTCAACGGCGCCTCCTTTCAAACCCTAATCGCCTCGCCTATAAAACCCCTCTCTTCTTCCTCTCTGCTTTCTTTGGCTGGCCGAAAAGAGGAAAAACGCACCACATCTTTCCCCGTTCCCTATTCGCCCAAAAACACACCTAAATCGCCATCCCTTCCTCGTCCGAAAAACATCCCTCAACACCATCCTCCCCCTGGCCGGAAGTCACCGCCGGCCATCGACTCTTCCTCATATCACCTCTCCAATCGATGGCCCGGCCATCAACCTCCTTCCACTACCAAAAACCGTCATCCACAACTTCCATCTCCAGACGCCTCCTTCATATATCTTGACTGTCAAACGCTATCGGTCATCGTGAAACTAGACGTCATCACCATTGTCGGCCATCCTAGGGTCACCGCGAGGAAGACAGAGGGCTCCATAGGTCATTCCAAGGAGGCACTATAAGAGGCACCAAGGAGGCGTTGAAGACACCCAGACGCATAGAGGACAACAGCTTACCACTACCATCGTTCCAACCAGTGCAGAGGGCGTTCCATTTCCACACAAGAAGACAAACGTCACCCACATACTCGGTAATGCCTCCTTTCATTGTGTTATTTTTATGATTTATTGTTTGAGGTGATTGGATCATGTGTTTGTGTGGGTTTTAAGAACATCGACTGTTGTTATCCATACTGCTTGAGTCCCTCTGGATCTCGATACGCGTTGCATGAGTTCTTGTCTGAGTTCTTGTTCCTCTGTAGTTCTTGTCTCCGTTCTTTGTGTTGCGTGAGTTCTTGTCCCTTTGTTGTTTTCTGTTGTATTGCCTGAGTGTCGATGGAACTATACAATCATCGTTTTTATCTGTCGTCTATATATATTTTTTTTTCATGCTGTTGTATCCCCCATTTGTTTCTTTCTGTTATTTTGTTTGCTTTCCAAGATGGTGAAAGCATGTTTTTTTACACTAATCAAAAACGAAAAGCACTAAACGAAGGGGTGTGACTTGGTTTTATTAAAACATGTGAACGCGTTCTAACTTAGTTTGTCTTCTGGGTTCTGTAAATGTCTGAGTGAATATATGATTCTGTTCCCGACTGTTTATCTCCCATTGTCTTGGTCTTAATCTGGTTTTTTCGCATTTGTGTAGACGTGGTTGGACATCATTTTCTGCCTGGGTATTTATCTGGTTAACATTTGCCCTTATTGTTGTTGTTCCCTTTGTTTTCTAGTTGGTTTTGCTTGCGGGGATCTTTAGGTGATTGACCACAGACATGAATCTGTGATTTAAGCGTGGTTTTTTTTTTAGATTATTATGACTACCGCATCTTCCGTTTTTGGCTTCTCGTTTTTTTTTCTTACTTGTTTTCCTTCATTTTTCCTGGTTTTGTCTATCTGGCGAGTGGGCTCAATGAGGTTCCAGCGTGGAGGCCATTTGTTTCCTGCCAACGTTATTGTATCTCCAGTTTGGTCGGCCTGTATATTGTAGACGTGCCTAATGTTTTTTATTTGTCTTTTTTATTATTTGTTTATTATCTTTTTTATTTCCTTACATTTTTAGATGGCTATGTGAGCTATGTTGGTAATTTTGGGCTCATAGGAATGTTGTTAGCTTGGGCCTTGTTATTATGAGTTTTGTGATTGTAATATGTAATTAAGCATAGTAAAAAAAAAGAGGGAGAAAGCAAGCAAAAAAAAAAAGAGAAAAGCAAAAAAAAAAGAGAGAGAGAGAGCATTTATTTTGTTTTTTATGGATGACACATTATCACACACCTCACTTGTCCTTATTTTGTCATGTGTTAAAAAAAAAATTAGACAAATAAAAAAAATTGTTTTCTAAACAAAAAGAAAAAAACCTTTTCAACACAAACAAACATTTTTTGGGACTTAATAGTTTTTTTATTTGCTCTTTTATTTTGCTAAAAAAAAGGAAAAAGAGGAACTTTTCTTAAGTTAAAATAAAAAAAATAAATAAAAAAACTTTTTTTCCCATTTTACTTAGGTCTTTCAAATACTTAGATTTTTTTTACTTGAGTTTTGTTTTATACTTTAGGTTCAATTTTGATTGTGCTTCAAACTGTTTCTCACGCTAAACTTTTTGGTATGCGATTTAGAAATAAACAAATTTATTTTTGGCCTTTCTTTAGCTTTAAAAATAAAAACAAAGCAAAGAGTTTCCTTTAGAGGTTAGGACAAAATTGAGTTTGATTTTGAACTTTAACAAAGAAAAAAAAGGGAATAATCAAATTGCTAGAATTCTCTTAGTTGCTTAGGATAATTGAATCATATTTCAACTTCAACAAACAAATTAGGAAAATAAAAGGAGTAGACTTTTAGGTCACATGCACATTTAACATCACCTTTAGGCTAATTAATTTTAGGTTACATAATTAAAACAAATTATAAACCTCTAAAATCCTAAGATAGGTACCGGAAGGGCGTTATAGGGGTGTTAGTCCTTCCCCACGCATAATCAACTCCCGAGCCCATCCCCTAGCGGCATTAGATCAATTTTCCTTTAGGTGGCCAACTGCACCCCAAAAACGGTTGGTGGCGACTCCGTATTTTTCACCATTCGGATGATGGTTGGGGGGGAGCCGCACCCCAAAAGCGGTTTCCCTCCCGGACGAAATCCAGTGATGACACCACAGACTTGGATCCCAACAAGTAACACCGAAATTTATCGAAGGCGAACACGATTGCCAGTAGCTCCTTTTCAATCGTAGCATAATTTATTTGAGCTTCATTGAGAAGTTTACTGGCATAAGCTATGGCATATAGCTTCTTGTCTTTCCTTTGCCCGAGCACCGCTCCTACCGCACAATTACTTGCATCACACATCAATTCGAATGGTAGGGTCCAGTCTGGTGCTGCTATAATTGGAGCTTCAATTAGGGCCTTTTTAATTGAGAGAAAGAAGCTTGACACTCTTTTGTAAATGTGAATTCTGCATCCTTGGCTAGTAGTGAACAAAGGGGCTTGAAAATTTTTGAAATATCCTTGATGAAATGTCGATAGAATCCGACATGCCCCAGAAAGCTCCTCACTCCTTTCACAGTAGATGGTGGAGGAAGATTCTTTATGACAGATATTTTTTCCTTGTCCACTTCAATTCTAGCCTTGGAGACCTTGTGGCCTAATACTATGTATTCCTGCACCATGAAATGACAGTTCTCCCAGTTGAGTATTAAGTTTGTTTCTTCACAACGTTGCATAATCTCGGAGAGATTGTTAAGACATTCTTCAAATGAAGGTCCGAATACTGAGAAGTCGCCATGAATATCTCAATCTTCCTCTCCACAAATTCAGAGAATAAAGCCACCATGCATCGTTGGAAGGTAGCTGGGGCGTTGCATAACCCAAATGGCATGCGTTGATACGCAAACATACCATAAGGGCATATAAAAGTTGTCTTTTCTTGATCTTCAGGTGCTATAGGAATTTGATTATAGCTGGAGTAGTCGTCCAAGAAACAGTAGTAGGCGTGTCCAGCAAGTCGCTCTAGCATTTGATCAATATGTGGCAGGGGAAAGTGGTCCTTCCGTGTATTGCTATTGAGTTTTCTGTAATCAATACACACTTTCCATCCTGTCACAGTTCAAGTGGAAATGAGCTCGTTGTTCTCATTCTGAATTGTGGTCATTCCACCCTTCTTTGCCACGATATGGACTGGGCTCACCCATTTGCTATCAAATATGGGGTAAATGATTCCAGCATCTAATAATTTCATTACCTCAGTTCTGACGACTTCTTTAATGTTCGGGTTGAGTCTCCTCTAATGCTCCACAGTCTTCTTTCTTTTGTCCTCCATAAATATTTTGTGCGTGCATATGGTAGGACTGATCCCTTTGATGTCTGCCATAGTCCAACCAATTGCTGCTTTGTATTTGCGTAGTACTTCAAGGAGTTCATTCAATCTTTTTCCTACTAATTTAGCTACAACAATTATTGGCAATTCGACTCCTTCCCCTAAGAAAGCATATTTGAGATCTAGGGGAAGGTCCTTCAGTTCCATTGTAGGGGCTTTTTGAATTGATGGAGGAGGTAAAGGATTTCCTAGGCCCATGTCTTTAGTTTGAATGCGTTGAGATGATAAGGATAGTAGTTAGAGCAATATCGTCTTACTCCGTTGCAAGGTTCCTTACTCCATCTCAAGAGAGTGCTTGGATCCTTACTCCGTGTCAGTAGCTGCTTACTCTGTGTCAACTAGTTACTCTTATCCTTATTCCGTCGCAAGGTTCCTTACCCCGCGTTAGAGAAGTACTCGAATTCCTTACTCCGTGTCAGCACTTTCTTATTCCGTGTGAGAGTAAAAGCTCAACTGGCTTATTGTGCATCTCTTTTCCTTACTTCGTGCGAATAAAAGACTCGGGTCCTTATTCCGCACAAGTCTTTCCTTACTCCGCATGAGTATAAGACTCGGATTCCTTACTCCACGTCTTCTTGTCCTTAGTCCGCATGAGTGGAAGACTTAGTTCATTATTCTGTAATAGTGCTCTCTTACTCCACGCGAGTTGCAGACTAGGATTCTTATTTCGTGTCTTTATGACTTAGTTCATTCGAGTAAAGACCCGGATTCCTTAGTCCATATCTTTTAGTACTAAGTCTGCGCTAATAATCTTTGCTCTGTATCTTGTGATGACTTGGTTATTTACCAAGTCAATTTACAACACTCACGTTGATCCGGATCAGGATTATGTATTTTGTTCTTAGCTTTACACTCTCGAGTGTAGATCCAATTTAACTTATTTTCTGCAACAAGTTAGAATAGACATTGAAAGATCTCAAACCAAATTACATAGGGTTTTATCCGCATTATCCAAATTCTGGGCTCGATCCAACAACTACACATGCAAACTTGTACAAAGAGCATGTAGTATTAGGAGTTCATTGTTGAGTGTTGATTGAAGCTAGTGTTGGATTACGCTGCTCAGTGAAATTATTTATTTGATGTATGAACTTTGTTTAGATGTTATTTTTTATTAAATTTTATTTTTCCGGATAAGGGTCCATGGATAGTTGTAATGAATTGATTGGTTTGTATGATGACTTTATTATTATACTTTGTATTAGTTTGGCTTTAAAAAAGTACTTTCATATCCTTAATGTATGTTGTATAAAAAATTTGGATAGCACCCGCTTTGTATATCTCTCATAGGTATTTGTCACCAACCTCTTATCCTTTGAGTTACGTTTTCGGTTTTAAATTTCTGAAATCGGAGACTTAACATCCTCGACTAAGCTTCTTAGAGCATTAGTATTTATCTTACTAAACCAAACCTCAAAATTTGATAAAAATGACCCCTTTATCATGAATTTAAATTTTACTTATTCATTCTACTCATTAAAATAATAATATAATTTTATTATTTAATTAATAACAAATATATATTGTTGGGAAACAACTCCCGACAATGACTCACCTCCTCATCCTCGACCGATCTCTGGCCTGCCACCAATGCTGCCATCGTCAACCACCACCACCCATCGGCTCGCCCTGACATTGGCATTGTCAACCACCTCCTCGAATTCCGTCATCTTCTCTGTGACACAAGTCCCCGCAAGACGAAAGAAAAAGAACGCGAGAGTCTGATGAAGCCACAGGACCTCTTTAAATCTGACGAGAACTAGAAAAATAGTAACAATCAAAACTATACATTTAGCTTTTAATGATAACAATATAATTTTTTTTATTAAATTTCATCAAATTTGTATATTTTGATGACTCCACTCTCTAGTCCTTCGGCATCTTCTTTAAGCCAATGGCATATGGGGAAAAAAAATGCCAAACCCGTGGTAAAACAAGTAATAAATCCATTTTGAAGGGCTTCCAAGTTCCGACAAGTACAAAGCCGCCAGGGCCCAAAGGTTCATGACAACCACGTTAGCCGTGTAGCAACAACCCCACCGATGCCTAATGATTTATTACAAATGAAAAGAAAAAGCGAAAGGTAAAACCAGCCGCTTGCTTGTGGTCCAATGCTGGCCCAAGGCATGCAAAAAAAAAAAAAAAAAAAAAAAACCTCGTTTCTTCTTCTTCGAATCTTCCTCACATCATCTTATACATATATGGGTGCTCTGTATATATAATGATCAGGTGATAAAGCCCATCAGCATGTCAACATGGGGATGATGAGAAAAGGTGTACCATTGCATGGCCTATGCTTAAACTGGATCAGGCCTCACTTCGGCCGTTCACCTCCTATACAGCAGGCGAGGCCTCCTCCTCCCAACGATACTGCCGCCGCCGCTTCCTCCGATGGTGGCGATTCATCACCCATGAGAGCCGATGATGGTGGTGACACAGCTGATCATAGGAATGGTACTGCGGAGAAATCCGACAGCAGCGAGCAGAAATTGCCAACGGATAATCATGAGGCGGCGAAGTCTAGAACTGTGAGCGGCAAGAAAATCATGATTGTGGGGGATTCCAGCATCGAGGCTAAGGTAGCTGTGCGGTGGGCTCTCTCCCATACGGTCCAGAGCCAGGACACTGTCATTCTTCTTCATGTGACCAAGCTTGCCACTAAACGAGGTTGATCATTCTTGAATTTTTGTTCTTTACAGTTCGTGAATTTTTTTGAATTATTTGTTTCTCATATTTTAAGCTTGTCCCAATCTTTGGTTTTACTGATACGACTGTTTCGTATAATCAACCATGAAATTCTAAGTTTTTTCATAAATATGTTAAATTTGGCTAGAGTGATAAACATAGAGGGTGGAGACTATAATTACTTTCAGTTAATTAATATATATAACATATTCTTCATTAATCGCGGGCAGGAGGCGAGTCCATCAAGGAAATTGTACCACCTAGGGTCTATGAACTTTTATACACTCTGAAGAGCATGTGCCACTTGAAGAGACCTGAAGTGAGACTGCAAATTGAGGTTGCAGCAGCTGCGGAAGGGAAAGACAGAGGTCGGACCATTCTGGAGCAGGCAAAGAAACAGGGGGTGGCAATGTTAGTGTTGGGCGACAGAAGGCGATCCACGACACGGCGGCTGTTTATGATCTGGGCAGGCCACCGGGTCAGCGGCCGTGGCAGCCTGGTGGACTATTGTATCCAAAATGCTGAATGCATGGCCATTGCAGTGAGGCAGAAGAGCAAGAAGCAGGGTGGGTACATGATCACCACGAAGCGCCACAAGGACTTTTGGCTTTTGGCATGAACAGAAGCACAATTGTGTTGGCCTTAATTATTATTAATAATAACAATAACAATATTATTATTATTATAAATTAATTTTATTTTTAGGTTTATTTTAAAAGTAGAGTCTCCGTGATTAGTTATTATAATTGATTTGATTGGTGGACGGTTACGGCGTGTGTGGTTGTGAGTGTTGCCACTTGCCATCATTGGTTCTGCATCATGGCAAAGTCGTGGAAATCGTGTCTAAGACTACATTCTTCTTCATCGTTCCTTTTCTTTTCTGTATTTTTATTATAACTATGGAAAATGGGGTTGAGTTGTGATGATGAATTGAAGATATATGATAACTACTAAAATTTTAAGAATTTTGATGATGTATATTTGTTTATTTTAATTTCAAAGATACAAATCAAATATTTTAGAAATTGAATAATTTTTGAATGTTTCGATGAAGGGATTCACAAACATATATATATATGTGTGTGTGTTGATGTATTTTATTTATACTATTAATTTTATTTATACAATTAGATCACCTTTAAAACAGTTTTTAGTGGAGGTAAATAATATTATTGCATCCAAAAATAAAAAAATTCAAACCCAAGCCCCAAAAACATATAGGACTCAAAATCTCTTAATTGAGTGGCCGAAAATGCCAAAAACATTATAATTATGACCGAGCCAAAGCTGGGAAAAATCCTCCTACAATAAAACATAAATTCCATGATTTGTGCTTTTGCCGTAGTAGAACAACCATAATAATACAATATTGATCACCTCATAGTCTTTTTGCTGTGAGTAATATTCTCCATAATCTTTAAAATACTTATAAAATTGAACTAATTATTATAGACAAAAATTCTAAACAAGATTCGCTCGACTATATAGTATATATATGCTTATAAATATGATGTAAAAGTTGATAGTTAGTTTTATCTAAAAAATTAGGAAAGCCATTACTTTTTTTCTTTAATTAATTAAGGTCGCTTAAATGGCTTGGACGTATATGTTTTTTCTAATTATTAATATTATTATCAACTTTCTTTTTTTGGTTTACCAAATAATCGTAGGAAAAACCCAACACAAAATTATAAATCCTGTGCTAGCTCCTATGCCTCTCCATCTCCACGCTGGGCACAACACTGCAACTTCAGTCTGGCCATTGTTGGAACACCTTGGCCCTGAATGACCCTCCTCCTTCGGAGCCGTTGTCCAGCATCCCATCGGCAACGCTACTGAAAAGTGAAAATATATGGGAGCAAGCAAGGGATTTATATTCTTCGGTTGGGGTGTTTTGATACTGTATGCATATAGCATCGGCACACATAAATAACTAATTTATATTTTTATTGTATTTTCTTTTTTAAAATAATTTGTTTTATTTTTATTTCTTATAATTATTGTTCAGAAATTAATATTTCTAGTATATTATTCGACTTTTATTACTTTTATAATTTTTTATCAATATTATTTTTTTATTTGATTTATCTATCTATGTAAGAGATCTGATCGTTTGTTGCTTCCATGCTTCTCATCTTTGGTGTGCAATTTAGAACAAAATAGTTGAGAAAATTTTTTAAAGCATGGAAACAAAATTGATAATAATGTTAACAATTTAAAAAAAAAAAAAGCATACCAACAATTTAAAAGTGTGAGTCTCATAATAATGTTAACAATTAAAGCATGGACTCGTTTGTTACAGGGTATTCAAAATAATTTTTTGTTTTCAAGTTCTAAAAGTGCGAGTCTCTTAATAATTTAATCATATGATTAAATTTAAAATTTTATTTTCAAAATATATGGGACTTGCATATATTTTTTAAAATTATTTTTATTTTCAACTATAAATTCAATTTTAGTGGAAGCTAGACTCAAATAATTTTTTTACTTTTTCTCTAAATTAATACTTGAGCTCATTATATTTTATTTTTCTAATGTTTATAGGACCTATTTTTTTAAAAGAATATTCTTCTAAATTACATTCTCTCTTTTACTTAACAAAAATTATATTTAAAATTTAGAATTCAATACAAACTCCAATACAAATTTAAAATCGAAAAAACAAAATATATAAGCTAAAATATGTACCAAACGCTACTCCAAAAGGTTAGGAAAAATCACTTAAACAGGAGCCATTATATATTTCGTGTGTGTGTGTTGGAAAATGCTAACTTGTAAATGTGATATGTGTGAATATCTTCGATTTGGGCTATTAAATTTAGGATCAACGTTTGATATTAGAGTTTTATTTGACACAGTAGTATTGTAACGATGAACAATTAAATGAAACTCTAATTGGGAACGTTAATCTTGAAATCAAACAGGCCGAATTTGCTTACTTTAAAATTGTTGTTTAGCTTTTCAAGTTAGTATTATCATATTATATATATATATATATATGTGTGTGTGTGTGTGTGTGTGTAATTATGTTACATAGAAGATATGAGATCAACTTCTTATCATGAAAACATTTAATTTGGACTGTTAGATCAATATTTAACGGTTCATATATATTAGACTTTCATTTAACGGTAACTCAATTATTATAGCAAAGTTGTAGTTATGTTAGAGTCTCACATTGGAAAAGTAATCAACCATAATATGCTTGATATAGATCCAAGGGTAACCTTTCCTATAGCCAATTGGTTTTAGGATGTAGGTCCTTGGACTCTAATATGGTATCAGAACAGGTTGTGTTTCCACTCACGATGTTCATTCCGTGAGGAGTTTGTTTCCAATGTTCCGCCTTACCCACGATTTCCGGCCGTGTGTATTATCCACGTTTGCCTCTTTTTTTTTTTTTTTTTTTTTTTTTTTTTTTTTTTTTTCACAAAAAATTTTTTATTTTCCTTCTCTCCCCTTTCTTCTCTCTTTTTTCTTTCCCTCCCCCCCCCCCCCTCCCCCCCCCCCCCCCTCCCCTCCCACCACCACCCCCTCCCCCCCCCCCCCCCCTTCCTCCCCCCTCCACCACACACCTACATTTTCTAAAAAACCCACAAAAAAAAAAAAACCACAAACAACAAAAAAAAAAAAAAAAAACCAAAAAAAAAAAAAAAAAAAAAAAAAAAAAAAAAAACCAACCCCAAAAAAAAAACCCCAAAAAAAAAAAAAAAAAAAAAAAAAAAAAAAAAAAAAACAAAAAAAAAAAAAAAAAAAAAAAAAAAAAAAAAAAAAAAAAAAAAAAAAAAAAAAAAAAACCCCACCCCAAACCCCACAACCCCAAAAACAAAAATTCCCCCCCCCCCCCCCCACCAAAAAAAAAAAAAAAAAAAAAAAAAAAAAAAAAAAAACACCCCCCCCCCCCCCCACCCCCCCCCAAAACCCCCCCCCCCCCCCCAAACCAAAAAAAAAAAAAACACCCCCCCCCCCCCCAAAAAAAAAAAAAAAACCCCCCCACACAAACCCCCCCACCCCCCCCCCCCCCCCCCCCCCCCCCCCCCCCCCCCCAAACCCCCCCCCAACCCCACAACACCCAAACCCCAAAAAAAACCCCCCCAACCCAACCACAAACCCCCCCCCCCCCCCCCCCCAAACCCCACCAAAAAAAAAAAACCCCCACCCCCCCCCCCCCCCCCCCCCCCCCCAACAACCAACCCCCAAAAAAAAAAAAAAAAAAAACCAACCCCCCCCTCCGTTTCCACGTAATTTGCTCACGTCCATAGGGGGGGGGGTTAGAGTCCCACATTGGAAAAGTAACCAACAATAATATGCTTGATATAAATCCAAGGGTAGCCTCTCCTATAGCCAATTGGTTTTAGGATGTTGGTCCTTGGATTCTAATAAGTTAAGTGAAAGTTTAATTTGAACTATTAATTGTAATATCTAATGATTCAGATTAAAATTCTCACAATAATAAATTTATATCACGTTGTAGCAAATATATATATATATATATATATATATATATTATGTACATATATATATGTGTTTTTTAATTAAAAAAGGCTAAAACTTGATTGCTTTATTGCAACATCGTGAATTCCATTAGTAACAATGGTAGACATCTTAATTTTATAATTTTCTCCATAGAAATTTGAGCTGTATTTGCTATCAGTGTTCAAATGTTGTTTTTGTATTTGAATACAGAAAATGCCAATGAAATTATTATTTAAAAGTTATTTTTATATTTTATATTTGAGTACAACCAATAATTAGATCTAGAGAACTAAAAACATGTTTTTGTTATTTTTCACTTGCTTTCTCATAAAATTTGAAGTGTCTCATGACTTGTTTAGCGAAAACAATTTTGCCACAAAAGTATTTATTTTCAATTCAAATAAAAACAAATTTTAATGCAAAATTTGAAAACAATATCAATTTAGGGGATTCCTTTCTTTCAATCTTTCTTTATTTTTCCGGTCCCTCATAACTAATAACTACTTGAAATTAATAATGGGAGTAGTGAAAGGAAAGCAAGCATCATTACATTGACCCATGACTATAATGGCTTAGATATCATAAGAAGTGTCCCCTCCAACCTTAGATTATGGGCGTTGCTCTTTTTCATTAAGGACACTTGCTCACGCATATTATATGGATGGTGAAGGACCCTTACTGGGACACTTTGCTTTTCATTTTCATCGATCAACTAAAGTTTGTCAAAGCGACAATGCTATCCCAATGAGTTAAAGTTCCGTCAAGTCATGACTCATCGTTATTTGGTCATCTCGCTTTACAAGTACCAAAGTGCTTGTACAGGCCAGCTTCAAGGGAGCATAACAGGAATATAAAACATATTTAGGCCATTTAAAATTTTTGTTAGAATATTAATTTTCGTTATATTTGTTTATAAACTTATTGTTGAATATGAGTAAATGTTGAATGGATGATTAAGCCAGTATAATTAAGTGTTGAATAGTAAATTTGTAGGAGTCTTTGATTACAAATAAATTATTGAGTGAATTTATTTTACTTTACTTCATTATAATACTTTTGAGAAATATATATGTTTTTTATTTAGATGTTCCAATATTACTTAAGAAATAGCAAATTTCTTGCTAAACCATGTGTTTAAATTTTTATGTGATGAGTGAAAATATTTGATATTTTAAGGTGAATTACACTCACAAATTCAGTAATACAAAAAGTTTGCACAGGTAAAAATGCAAATAACATGAAATGACTTAAAAAAGAGTTGAAATAAGACTAAATATGAATCTACCGGTCCATGAAATAGTAAAGGGTCCTTGTCAAACAATCAAACACCCACTAATGGTAGATTATACCGTTATCTATTGGCTTTATATGGATATTTTGCTGATTTTTTATATGATTAATCACCCATTTTAGTACAGGTACGTGTATCTATCTATCTATCTATCTATATATATATATATCTGTGTAGAAGTACATGTACACGTACTTATGCTCTAACAAATTAATGCAGTGTTTTTGCTGTATCTTAATTATGAGAGTACTTAGAACAATTAGAGTTGGAGGTTGTTGCAGGTACTTTGGAGCAAAATCGGAGCAAGGCAACAACAATCGATCACGAAGAGAAGAGATAAGAATCAAACCATGGAAATCATCGGTTGAGGCATGTATAGACCCAACCGTGGCATGCATCCAAGATATAGAAGATGAAAGGCAAGTCGGCCTTGGAGTGCCTATAGCTGGCGACGGCCGGCATCTGTAAAACACTTAATTTTGCTTTTGCGTTACTGAATGATGAGTCACATTACATTGGACGGGTCATTTTACCCTTTGGGCTAGCGATAAAAGAAACAAAATTAACTGAAAAAATGTGCTTAATGGATGCAGAAAGATTGATCTTATGAGTTTGGTCCAAAAAAGGTCCTCTCCTTCTCCTTCTCCTTCCCAACCTGTTTGCTCTGTGCCCGAGGACTGTCACACCCGGTGGGGTAAAACAAAAGTGGGCAGTTGACACACGTGAGCTCTGGGGCGATGGCAGCCTGGCCGTGGAATTTTAAGGCCTTTTATATAAGTATGATTGAAATCTTAAAATGATTCAAAAGATAGAATCATCTACTTATTGAAATCTATTTTCTTGTATTATATGATCATAAATCTTAAAGAACAGTTTCACCTTTCTCTTGCGTATGCATAAGCAGCAAACCGGTCAAGACTCATGCAATGCTATGGTTGATTCATACTCCACCTAGATGATACATAGCTTATGCCTTACACATTTGAATGTAGTTGATCGATTCATTTCCGTTGGATAACACGTTGTTGGATGACACATTTAGGTTGACTCAATACTATAACCGAATGATACATTTATATCTAGGCAATTCATGCTCTCAGGTGGCCATTTTATGCTCTACATAGCACAATTGGATGGCTCGTAATGTAATACAGGTTAAGATATGCTAATATGTGGTCAATACATTCCTTTTAAGTACATAATCAAGTTGTCATCGAGAATGAAGATAGGAAACACATGTACACGTGGCTGGATTGTATTTTGGACATTAAAAAAAATACTCTTTATACATGGAAGTGTGGTCTGATGCTACCAAGGAGGCAGCAGCCCAATACGTGGAAGCATTAGGGTTTCTAAGAAGACAATTAACTCTTGAGTAGATGCCTAGGGTCTAGAATGATAGGAGTCATCTATATATATATGGTTTTCTGAAGAGATGGAGAAGGAGATAATTGGGTGGAATGCAACAACAAATAAAAGGTGTTGCAGGATGTTTGATGCACTCTGGGATAGGGTCCATGCTATTCTCCTTTTAGCATGAGGTGATTTGAAATTCTAGGAAATGTAATCTAGTTTTGGGTCTATGTTTAATTTTCCTCATTAATTTGGATTGATGTTTCCCAATTGTGTTGTTTGAATTATCACGCATGTAATGATTATAATTAGTTGTTTGTTATTTGGATGTACTTCTATTATATGGTTTTGGGACTGTAGGGTGTGTCATGATCAGTTTTCATCTGGGTTAATTGGAATGAGTTCAACTAAAGTCTAATGGTGGGAAAAATAGTCTTTATTAATTGTTTTTGAAGTACAGTGAAAATTCTGATTTAACTTAAGTAGTTAAAAAAATTGGTCTATGTTACCAAAGATAGATTAGCTGGTTGCGTGTGAGAAAAGGTTAATGTATATTTTCATGTTACGCAAAATAAATACTTACTTAAAAGTTGGAGGTCTTACTTTGCTTGTTTTTACTTTACTCATGTTTTGGTGTTTTTGGAAAAAAAAAAAATGAATGCTTCAATGTATATGATTGCATGCAATTGGTGAATATTATAGGCATAAATAAGGGTATTAAATGAGTCACTGACTTGCGGGTTATTTTTTCGAGGGCCAAAGCAGATCCCGTGTGTCAATATTATTTTTATTTTTATTTTTATTTGTTGGATTATTTTATTAAAAAATTAGATATGATATTAATATTTTATAAATTTAATAATTTTCATATTTATTTTTGGAACATTATCAACTAAAATTTTTTTTTTTTTTTGAGAAATAAAAGATTTAAAGTAAAAAAATATTTAAAAATTATAAATGAGCTACCTGTGGGTTGTCCTAATTTTTTATAGCCTATTTTTAAACAGGCCTAAATAAACTTAGGCGAGACCCGACCCATCAATTTAATACCCTATAGGCATAGATTGGGGCTCGTGTATTGGGACGTGATTTTGCGGCACTTCAAATAATCCGCACCGTGCGGATTATTTCCCGTGTATTGGTGTTGTGTTGTGTTGCTGTTTTTTTTCTTATTCTCTTTGTAAGTTGTAACTCATTCTTTTATAACATATAAAATTTTGATAGACCCTTCCCGACCGAGTTCACTAGGAAAACTAAGTTATATCGGATACCAGCTAGACACAACACTGTTGTTTGTTTACTGGAAAAAACCATATATTAAAATTTTCGACAGGAAATGTTGCTGCCCAGGATCGAACTGGGGACCTTTTGTGTGTAAGACAAACGTGATAACCACTACACCACAGCAACGCTTGTTTAAAAACGCACCATAAGATCTACAAGTCTGCTGGTAATCAAACAGTTACGACATAACTTTCAATGTTTAGGCGATTAACCCCAAGAGAATTCCCCAACGACTGCTCCCCGTACATCCTCAAACGTTACAATTTGGACCGACACAGGGACCAGTGTGGCAAATATGCGTAATTAGTGACTTTGTTTTGGGGGCTGTATCAGTTAAAGCTACTGGCATCGAGGGCCCGCGAACACATGTTCTGCTATCCTGCGCTGCTCCGGAGCTCATCTCTCATGGCCGCCAAACCCTATCGATGCCTCCACCAAGGTCCTGTATCCATCTCCACCCCCTTTCCTTCCCAACCTAACGAAACCTAAGTACAACGTTCTCATCTATGATGTCTTTGTTTTGTGTTGTCTCTGTTTTCCCTCGGACATTCACAGTTACGGAGACGACGGTTCAGAGTTCGGAGAAAAAGGCGAGGTTTACGACCTCCGAATCCCCCATGAGGGATGCTTTTGGGAAATACGCTGACTACCTCGATCAGCTCGTGAGTTTGAACCTTCATGGGCAAATCCCTAAACTGTTTTTGTGGTTGTCTCCTTTTGTCTTGACACCGCGTTTGTATTCCCGTCCTGTTGGTGGGTGGTCTGAAATCCGACCATAGATTATCGAACTTTATGTGTGTGCTGTAAAAATGTGCATTTTTACAGATCAAAGTTTGTTACATTACGCTACATAAAACGAATGCGTTTGCATATATTTATTAATTTCTAATGTTTTGTTTAAGAATGACAAACGGGAAAGGGTGGTTAAAGCCAGTAGGGATATCACAATGAACAGCAAAAAGGTCATATTTCAGGTGCACAGGTAACCAAAACCAAAGCATGTACATGTCCTGTGTCCATTCTTGTCTGAATGACAGCAAATGCTTTTTCTGTTACGCTTGGAAAATTTCGCTTTCCTGATCTTGGTGTTGAATGAACCAGAAAGTTTATGAGGATGTCTAAATGATGATGTTTTCATTTGTATTTTCTTATTACAGATTGAGTAAAGTTAACAAAGAGGAGGTCCTGAAAAAGGCTGAAGAAGATTTAGACGCTGTGACAGAGAAGCATGTATCTCGACTAGTAAAAGAACTGCAAGGGACAGACTTTTGGAAGCTGAGACGAGCATACTCTCCTGGGGTAGTTTTTTTGTCCTTTACTTTTAGGCCATGGATTAGAGTTATTAAAATGATATATTTCATGCTTGACCCATTCAGATTCAAGAATACGTTGAAGCTGCAACATTCTGTAAATTCTGCAGAACTGGGAATCTCTTGAATCTTGATGAGATCAATGCCACTCTACAGCCGCTTGGTGACCTGTCTCTTGAGCCTTTACGGATCAATGTTCTTGACTATCTCTTGGGGGTATTTTGACTATTTTCCTTACTTTTGTTTTCAACTAATGTATTTATTAGAATTCAAAGCTAGAAATCAATTGTGCTTTCAATAGAAAACCAATAGGGCAGCAGGAAATCTTTATGTTGTGTGCAGAGGTCAGAAATCCATTTCTAAAAAATAAAATAAAATAAAATAAAATAAAACCTATATTGCATCGAGTTCTTTATCAATGGTAGGCTATAAATCCAGTACTGGACTGTTACCTTAAATAGAGCGGTGATGTTCAGATAATATAATCCTTAAACCAATGCTTAATTCTTGTTGTAATTAGGGCATTAGAATTATTATAGGAATACTTGTTTATGAATTAGCTTAATTTTTGCATTTGCATAAGTGTATGAACCTGCACAGGCCAATGTTTATTTTGGAGTTTCCTGTAATGTTTCTTCTTTAGCTTGCAGATTTGACAGGAGAGCTTATGAGATTGGCAATTGCTCGAGTTTCAGAAGGTGAGCTTGAGTTTGCTGAGAAGATTTGCAGCTTTGCACGTGATATATATCGGGAGTTCACCCTTGTTGTCCCCAGTATGGATGACAGTACTGATATGAAAACTAAGATGGATACAATGCTTCAAAGTGTGGTTAAAATCGAGAATGGTATGGAGTTTTCCATTTTTACCGTTGAAGTGTTATAAAGATGGTTTAGCATTTTAAGTTTTTAACCACAATCTCTGAAAAGTATTGCTAATAAATTTAAGAAGGATAGTAAACAAATTTATGCAAAGATAGTAGAACTCATATGATTCCCTGGCTGCGCATAAAATTATAATAAAAAATCTATTTATAAATGACCTTGTAACATATTTTCATATGCATTTTATCGTCTGGCTATAGAAATGATGTATCATACTGGTTGTATTAAAGAAGACCTTTTGATATTTTACTGCTGACCTTTGTTTTTGGCAAAGAAAATAAAGATATCCTGCTGATCTTGATAACATTGTAACTTTATTCCAAATAAAAGAAGTTCAAGATTACATGTGTACTGTCTGGTGATGGTGGAAGGTTGTGAGTTGCGACTTTTTGTGTTAAGGAGAATGCATTGGGCATCAATCGGGGTCTGAGTTGAATTTTTTTAGTATTTGCAATGATGAAACTGTGATGTGTTTATCTCATATGCAATCCTTGTTTAGGCAAAGCAGATGCGCATCTCTATGAAAAAACAGGAATGGTAAATGTGTTCACATTTCATATGTGTTCATGCTTCTTTCCAATGTAAACTGATTTGCATTGCTTTTTTTAGTTGTTTCTCTGAATCTCTGCTGTATCTGTGTTGTTCTTGCAGCTTGCTATGGCGTCCACGTGAGAGGATCTGAATATATACCGACGATGGTATCCAGCGATCCAAATTACCCTGCGATGGGGGTGTCTGACAATGAACCGTGAGGTAAATTTTAGCACTTCCAAGTTCCAACCTTACTTTTTTTTTTTTTTGGCTATTCAGTACTTTGTTGATTTAAATTTTAGCACTTCCAAGTTCCAACCTTACTTTTTTTTTTCGGCTATTTAGTACTTTGTTGATTTATCAGTTTGATAGATGATAACTCTAGATTAATCTTAGTGTCTCAACGCTGCGTGGCATCTGAAATGTTTTTGAAATTTTATTTAGAATCTTGGTCGTGAGCATCCAGTGCTATATTTCTTTCTTTTCAGTGGGTATGTCTCTTGGTTATCCATTCAGCGATTTATGGCCAACGTGGAGTTGATGAAGACGACATGTCTGGAGTGGAGCCAGTAGTCAAAATGTTTTCGAGATGTCTTGCTCGGTTGTTTTGTGAAGTTTATCCCATGTGAGTCTTTATTTTCTGTCGGTTTAAACAGTACCACTCTGTTTCATTGAACATGAATTGTGATGGGAGTGGATCAGAATTTCACTTTAAATGACCTTTATGGTTATGTTCTAGTTGTCTTGACTTGACCGATGTCTGTTTTGTTAAATGGTATTACTTTTTAGTGGTCGTTGAAGTGGGAATCAAATTAAATGTGCTTGGGAGAATAGGTTTTGAAATAAGGACACTCGTGGCTTTTTCTCATGTGTTTGAATAGTGTTGCCTATTAAGTATTTAGACAGTAAATTGCTTATGATTTATGTGAAGAAAAATCATGTATATATTTAAGTTTGTAATAATTATAAGTATATAATATAATTTTGCTATAGCTAAATTAACTTATAAGATAAATTAAATATTGTTTATAAAGAGGATGTAAACTATGTTCAATCTCGGTTTTTACTTTGAATCTATTTTGATGGGTACACGTAAAATCTAAGCTTGAAAGCATAATCTAGGTTTCATTCTGAGTTCGGGCTTTGGGGGTACTCTATTCGAAATTCAAGATAAATTTGAACCCAATCGGTTTTAAATTTTACTACATTTTATTTTTAGTTATTATAACAAAAACAATTTAATTATGATTTTAAAATTGCTTAAATTTTATTAATAATTTGTATATCCTTTATGATGTTTTATATGGATGGTGTAATTCATAAGATTTTAATAGATTAAAAGTGAATTTAGTTATAATATTTTTGTTTTTTTAAAAGAATATTTTAAGAATTTTATGAATTATAATATTAATTATATTTTAAAATAATTTTGAAAATATTAATTAACATGAGTAGAAAAATGAGTTGAGAATTATTTATGATTCAAATTTAATTTTGGATATCATTATTATTCGGATCCTCTAAATGTTAAATTTATATGTATTTTTTTTGTTAAGAATGACAAAATGAACTCGGATTGTTTCAATTTGATTTCATTCACTCCGTCAAGCCATCAAGTTGGGCTTAAATCTTATTCGATCCGTCTCGACTTGAGATTTTTAAAAAAATATAAGGTAAAAATTATCAACATAATCCCCCTCCAACTGTTTAAACCTCAAGTTGGGTCGATTCAAGTCGAACTATATATTTTTGGATCGGGTTTAGGTTGGGCAGTTTCAGGCTTGACCCAACCCGTTGCCATTCCTATTTCCTGCACAGTGATGTTTATTGTCTCAATCTCTCTATTCGCTTGTTGCACGTTATCCCCTGCTCTTTCTTATCTTCATTTGCCATTAGTGCATCAGATACACTCATTAATGCCGTGAAACGTACAAATCCAGTACATGAATTGTAGTCCCTAAAGTCTTTCATGCTAGGAGATAGTCAAATCTTGCCCTTTGCCTTCATCGAATCCAATTGTCGCCGTTGTCAGGTCTAGTCTCGGCTAATGTCTTCATTGCCTTCACAGGAGCTTGCCTTCCTCCAATTTCTCCTTTGGCTCAAGGTGAGAGTAGTCTTCATTTCTTTCCTCTAGGGTTGTAGAATGTTGAAATTTCTACTCCTATTTTGGATTATTGTAATCATTATTATACACTATACGAGTATAAAATATGTATAATTCTTATCTATCATTAGTTTGCACGTGCATCCACCTGTCCAACAAGTTGGCCATACATAAGCCCTTCGATGCCACACATGCAAAACAAGCACCAAAATTATCACAAACCACTACCAAGAGCAAACTAGAGGGAAGAGAAGAGTAAACCATGCATGCAGCCCTAAAAACTTGGTTATAATCATTCCAAATAGTTCAACCATGACAAAAGAAGCTTCCACAATATTCAGTGGGGTTAGCCATGACCAAAGAAGGAAATCATCAATAAAATGGTTGGGAACACCCTGAAAACTAAGCCAGCGTTTAACAACTACAATCCAACAATGCAAATTTCAACAAGAGAAGAAAGGGAATGGAATGTATACTTTTACAACCCAATTCAAACCAAAAAGCACAATCAAATAAACATTTGTAAGCACTATTTTCCTAAAAGTATACATTTCATGAAATAAACATGTTTTAAAACATGTTTTCCTGAAATGTATACTTTTACAAATTATTTGTAATTAAATAAACATTTTATGAAATAAATTTTGTTTCAAAATATCAATTCATCAAATGAAGGGAAGCATTTGTCACATTCCTAAATTTCATAACATCAAAATCGGGTAAGTAATTTCTCATGCCTGCATACAAAGAGTCAAAAGGTTAATGACTAGTACCTAAAAAAAACTACATAGTGGATGTTATATCAAGTCAAACCTACCAATATATTTTTACTTTCACATATGATATGCAACCAATAAAAACTAATTTCATTTAGTAACATGTTATCCATCCAGTATAACTTTTACGAATCCTTGTTTAAATAATAAATAAATCAAAACAAAGTATCATGCAACATTATAAAGCATGAGTCAAGTTAGCAAGTCATTACATAATTATAAAACCAAATCATTATATTGAATGGGAAATAACTAGCAACCAACTCCTAGTGTAGCCTCTAGTTAATTTGTATTGGTACCTTAAAAACAAATCAATAACGTAGGGGTGAGTATGAACGCTCAATAGGTGACATATAACTTTACACTACCCCTACAACCTAATCTAAATCTAGAACCCTACATGTCATGTACATGCATGTACTAATGTAGTGCTCTAAAGACCCACATAAGCGTTAACCATGTAATCAAACACATCTTAAAACATATGTAACAATTAAGAATTAGAAAAAAAAACTATCATATATAACAGTCATAGCTCATCAAAAATAATAATCATAATGAACAACATGAATATATGTTCCAGTAGTCAATACCATCAATCAGTGCATCCATCATTAGGGCACCTTATCATTCCATGTCATATCTCACAGTGCCAAGCTAACTATATCGTATCATATCATCAATTACCATATCACATCATAGCATAATTCATCATATCATTTTAAGCATCAATATAATCAAATCACAAATATTTATCAATCATTATCCTACCCTGTAATTATCCATTATTTAAGGGCATTTTGCCACCTACTTTGCCCTAATACAACCATTCTCTATCATTTAGGCCATAAGTGCCTACATGTACATCAACAAATGTCATCCTCTACAATCACATCATATCATAATCCTATGAACAGTTCACTCGCAAAGCTATAGAAGTGACACAATCATTAAAATCATTAATTCAATATCATCTCATTATCATCAAAATCATCATTTTCAGCCCATATTTCATAGAGAGAATCTTACATAACAGCTTAAGCATGCATAGCCCAATAATAGCATTAATCATAATCACATATAACTATAATCAGTAATTTACACGTATAACACCCATCAAATCAATATAGTCATTAATTCGACTCCCTTAAGGTTTTTTTATTATCACCATCATATAAATATCAAAAAAGTAATCAAATGTCAAATCATCAAAACAATACTAAAAACATCAAAACATCAAAATTTGTAAAAATCAGAAAACTTAGCATAACCGGCCACAACGCCTCATCTTATATATATATTAACACTACTCGTCGGTTGTGGCTTTTAAACTCCTTATCCTTTGTTCTTCTTGGTAAACCTTATTCTTCATCCAAAATGACCCCCGATCGACCCCAAACTTCAACATTCATCTTTTAGGAGTAATATCCATTAAAATATGACATAAATAATCAACAATATCATGGTAAGCAATCATAATCAATCATTATTATGATTGATTATGTCCTAGGGTACCTCATCAAAATAATAAACCATGATCGTTCTATAATTCTTAGGCTTTGTTTGAAGGGGTATAACCACCTACCTCTAAACTCACTAGATTGATTGGATCACCAAACTCATTGGAAATCTCCAAGTTCTTCCTCCATAAGCCTGTTTCTCCTTCCCTCTCTCTCTCCTATGATAGATAGAGTTCAAAATAAGGTGTTTATATGAATAAGGGAACCAAAAAAATGCCCCCTCCTATTTACACTAATAAGTAGGTTATTTAATCATAAAAAATTATTAAATAACTATCGAGGCTTCTTGACTCCAAATTTGGCCCAATTACATCCAAAATGACTGTATTGTTAGCCATATTAGCATCTTGATGACAAGTTGAGGTCCAATGGTTTGAAATGTGGAAGTAAATAATTAAATTATATTGTGAATTGTTAAATGGTTGAGACAGAGTAATAACCTTGATGTGTGTGTTTAGTTTCGATACTATTGTTGTTTTATAAGATAATGCTTTGGGAACACTGCATTAACATTAATACAGTGAACAAGTGGTGTTTATGAGTGCTTGCATGATAGGGTGGTGTGGAGTTGTGAGTCACATATCGAGCTTATTGTTCACACTACTTTGTTACTTACCTTTCAAGTGCTGTTAGGGATTAGCGGAGTCATTACTTTATGTGAGGACACTTCCCACCTCTGATGTATTATCTTTTATGTTGTTTACATCTATTTTGTCATGAATTAGTTGTGGAAAGTTGTATCTAGTTGAACATAAATTGTGATGTAATAAATGATTTATTTGATATCTTTTATTTGAGATTTTGATACTTTTATGCTCACTTGGGAAAGTAGATGATTACTTCAAATATATAACTCTATAATATTGTTGAGACAACACCTATAATGTAGTCTCTTCGGGTGTTTGTCACTAATTCCTTGACACTTTGAGTGCGGACATGAAAAAGTTATGTTCTCGGTTTTAGGTCTCTTGAAATTTGGAGGCATAGCACGATCAATAAAGAAAATTATACCAACCAAAATTATAAGTCAGTGAAGAAAAGAGAAATGCCATAAAGTGGATCACACTTGCGGGAAAGAGGAGCAGGGTTGTCGGTAAGAGAGCAAGCAAAGGAAAATATAGTAAGAGGGGAGAGAAGAAAGGGTTGAAAGGGATCGCTTGAATTCCAGTTAAAGATATTAAGGGAGAGAGAAAAGAGATTACCAACCCTCTGAGATGGCAAGATCAAACCTTTCGAGGGAGAGAGAAAAAACCCTAATTATTGTGGGCAAGAAAGCAGCACAAGCTAAGAGAGACAGAGATAAAAAGTGTATATTGATTTTTGATTTTTTTTAATATAAATTTAACTCAACCTATTTTTTTTTACATAATAAATCAATAAAAGATAGATGAAGCCTTGTCCAAGTTGCTGATGTAACCTTCGCATCAGCGGCAAACCATAGTTGGGAAGCCTTGTTGGCTAGCCCCACACGCCCCGCCCATGTCCGTCGCCCGTACCCCTTCCTAGTTGCCCAAAAATTCAGCAAAATATAAATCTTCCGCTGAGTTTACCCAAGACCTCCCTCTTGTATGTGTTGCTGTCAAACCATCAAGCTAACTCTATTTTATTGTTTAAACTTATATAAATGATATATATACTTATCATATCACATATAAATAATAATAATAATAATAATGATAATAATAATAATAATAACTATGATAATTATAATTATTAATATTAATAAAGATTGCATACTTTATTTAAAGTAATTACAAAGTATATATATGTATTATAATAAAAACTAAATATACTATTATTATTTTGATATAAAATATAAATTAATTAGATTCAAATTTAGTTTTTAATTTATTAATAAGTTGATTTATGATTAGGTGATTCAATCAAATATTATTTAATTGAAAATATATTAATATTTAAATTGCTAATATCATTTAGATATTTTATTACTTTTAATTTAAATACTAAATACATACTATCAAATGTCAACAAATTCAAAACTCAATCTCACTGTGGATGACTCATATCACACATAAAATAAATTATGAATACTAGTCATATTAATTTGATTTAAATTTAGTTTTAAAATTATTAATATGTTGATTTAAAACTAAATGATTAAATCGAGTATTATTTGATTGATAAATACATTTATATATGAAATTATAATGTCATTTACGCGATTTATTACTTAAGCTTGTAACCCAAATATGAAATACATACTATCAAAAGTCAAAACTTACTGTCACTATATATTTTTTAGTATATCAAACTTATTAGTATTGTTTAATTAACTAATAATATTAATTATAATTATAATAGTATATATACTTATCATACCAAAGAATATATACACATATATATACACTTACACTCAATAGCTAGTATTATACAAAAATAATCATATTATTATATTACTTATAACTAAAAATATGTTTTAATTACATTAAGAAAAATAAGTTTGAAAAACATGACTTTTCGTAATATTGTATTACTTATAATAAAAATAATATGATAACTATGTTATATAATTATATTAATTAGGTTTTCACTAATGTGTTATCATTTATTACCAATGATAATTGTATTATTTAAATTATTAATACTCGATAGTTAAGTTATTACTTATTAATTATAATTTATATATATATATATATATATATATGATCAATAATATATTGTTTATTACTTTTAACCCAAATATAAAATATATACTATCAAAAATAAAAACTCACTCTCACCATGTATTTTATATTATGTCAAAATAGTTGGTATTGTATAATTAACTAATAACATTGATTATAATTATAATAATATATATATTTATCATATCAAAGAATACATATATATATATATATATATATATATATATAAAAACTCACACTTAATAATTAATCTTATACAAAAATAATTATATTATTAATCATTTTAATTACATTAATGGAAATAAGTCAGAGAAACACAACTTTTCGGACTATTATATTGTTTATAACATAAGTAATATGATAGCCATGATATATAATTATATTATCTAGGTTATCACTACTTATATTATCAATACTCGTTACTTAAATTATTATTTATTGATTATAATTTATACACGCATACATATAATGATAACTATATATATATATAAGATATATGTAATATGATAATTATTGAGTATATGGAGTTTAACAACCGATGTTAAAAAGTTTGTTGATAACTATTATATATATCATAAATGATTATTGTTTAATATGTTTACATAATTAGTGTATATATTTAAAATCTAACATATAAATAATATTAGTAGCAAAAATAGTACCACTAATAATAATAATAATGAGTAAATATTTTATTTTAAAAAGAATATCACTCACAAAGTATATATATTTATATTTAAATAAAAATAAAAATTTATTAAAAGTAGTAGTAATGTTTTAATATAAAATACAAGCATATAAAATATAAAAAAGTAATATAATTTATAATTATATAATATATTAGTATGAATTAATATATAACTTTAAAATTAATTAATTTATATTTTATATCAAAATATTAATAATACATTTAATTTTTATTATAATATAAATATATATACTTTATAATTATTATTATTATAATTATTTATATGTTATATTATAAATATATATAGAGAGAGAGAGTTCTGCTAGGATGAGACCCTATGGTCTCATCCCTTAACCTGCGATCTCTGCTGTATGCCGTCGGATTGATTAAAAAAAATCGATGGCTTAAAAATCCCTTAACCTGCGATCTCTTGCTCTCTCTCCCATCGTCGCGCGCCGCCCTTTGCTCTCCCTCCCATCGTCGCCTCTGCTTTTTCTCCCTTGACGCACGCTATCTCTCTCTGCTCTCTCTCCCTCGGTGCTCGCTGCCCTCTGCTCTATCTCCCATCATTGCCTCTGCTCTTTCTCCCTTGACGCACGCTCGCCTCCACGCTGTCTCTCTCTGCTCTCTCCCATTGTCGGCACTCGTAATACTCTCCCTCCATCGCCGCCTCTCTTTGCTCTCTCGCTGCTCCTGGTATGGACCATCATTTATTGTTTCTTCGTATTTATTATTCAAATGCTTGCTTGCTTCATGGATCAATCAAACATATTGATTTTCTTTGAATTTGTTAAACCCTCTGCTCTTTGAAACGCATACCTGTTTTGTCATGGGTTTACTATTGTACTTTATTCTAATGCTTCAAATTTCCGAATTAGATGAAATTTAGTAATCTGATTTTGATAATAATTCCTTTTCCCTATTCCTTTGATCAATATTGCTTGCTTCACGTGATTCTATACATCCACATTTAATACATCCAATATCTGCCAACCCGGCACAAAAGCACTCATGAGAATCGAGTCCAATATCGTTCCTGGAAGAACATGATCCTTGGGTTTTCATTGACAATTGAGACATATATTTAACAATTGTAGTGTTTTATGGCCTCAAGCTATCAGCCGCCCGCCTTGCCTCACGTCTATGACATTTATGTTATCATTCTCAGTTTACTGATCCATAATTAGTAATACGAAAGCGTTTGATTATGTTATTTGATAATATGGGACTCCTATGCTGCCCTCCAAAGAATGGTTGTATCAACCATGCCCTTATTTTCAACAGCTCAAAATTGTCAGGCCTCTGCTGTAGCCTGGGTAGTGTTGCTGCTGGTTCTGGAGGTGTGGGCTGCTGGATTTTTTTGTTGAGGGAGCAGGAAGTTGTCTGATATGAGATGTAGGTGGATAAGCTGTGCTAAGTGGCGTGATGGCTGTTGAGGCCATTTAATATGGGAATCACATTTAATACTAAATAATTCCTCATGTGATTCCAAACAGAGCACACCAAACCACGCTATGCCCATCGACAAAATGTGCTTCTGGGACTGGGCTATTCATTAGCACGGGTCCAAATATTTTTCTTGCTAGACTATTCCTTGACTATTTTCCAGCATTTTCCTAGGAATCAACAGTATTGGAGAGTGAAAAATCCAATCAACTAAAAAGAGTGGGGGGTGTTATTCACTACTAGAACCACAAAGAAGTGGGAGTTAGAAAATCCAGTAAAACCAAATTTCAT